>BCGS01000009.1:484720-507287 GCA_001599395.1 Scheffersomyces lignosus
GTAGTACCGGTCCAAGTAGACGTGATGGTGGTTTGACTGTTAGGGGCAGATGGAACCTCAACGATCACAGTGTCAGTACCGCCAAGAGTGTCGGTCTCTGTGATAGTCTGGGTGGTGGTACCAGTCCAGGTGGAAGTAAGGGTGGTTTGAGAGTTTGATGGAACCTCAACAATAACGGTATCAGTACCTCCAACAGTGTCAGTCTCGGTAACAGTGGTAGTAACAGAACCAGTCCAGACAGAGGTGACGGTGGTTTGACTGTTAGCAGTAGATGGAATCTCAACAATCACGGTGTCAGTACCTCCGAGGGTATCAGTCTCGGTGACGGTCTTAGTGGTTGTACCAGTCCAGGTGGAAGTAAGAGTTGTTTGAGAGTTGGATGGAACCTCAACAACAACAGTATCAGTTCCTCCTTGTGTGTCGGTAAGGGTAACAGTAGTTGTCTCACTTCCAGTCCATACGGAAGTGACGGTGGTTTGAGGATTAGAAGGAACCTCAACAATCACAGTGTCAGTACCGCCAAGAGTGTCGGTCTCTGTGATAGTCTGGGTGATGGTACCAATCCATGTAGAAGTAAGGGTAGTCTGAGAGTTCGATGGAACCTCAACGATAACAGTGTCGGTACCACCAAGAGTAGCTGTTTCGGTGATGGTTTGAGTAGTTGAACCAGTCCAGATGGATGTCGTAGTAGTTTGAGAGTTGGATTTAGTGCTGCAGATGGAAGAGACGATGGATGTAGAGGTAAACCAATTGTCAGCAGTATCTGTTGAAATAAGAATTTGCTCATAGTCAGTACAAACGGATCCATCTGGGTTSGTGGTAGCAAAAGTGGTGGTCGAAACGGTGGCAGAAGTACCTGGAGCAGGTGGCAAGGTCTTACAAGCCAAACAAGCGGATGGTTGGTTGGCTCCAGGTGGGATTGGACCATTGTATTGAAGAGCTCCCAATCCAACGGTAGTCAAACCCACACCAGGGTCAGTGACAATCTTAAAATTGGCATTAATGTAACCCTTACCAATGTTGAAATTTTGCGACAACAATCCAGCTCCATTAAGAGTCAAAATACCACTACTGGCACTGTAACTCCAGGCTGGACCTACTAAAGCAAAGATTGGAATGTCCAACCCAATAATGTTACCATTACCATATCCTGCAACGAGGAATGTCTGAGGTAAGGCAACAGCGTTGACTCTGATGGAAGAGGCTGAATCAGCCAAGTATAAAGTCTGCGTAGTTGAAACCGTTAACAAACCGTTGGCAAGGAAGATGGCAGAATTTTGATCAGCAACAATACAACCATTTCCTGAGATAGCGGTTGTCAGTTGATAGATTTCGTTGTACAAACAAATGGTACCAGGATTAGCAATGGTAGTTGCTGGAGCACCAAGAGTGACTATACCATTGGATCTAGTCTGTTGGTAGAAGACCAACAAACCGTTGTTAGTCCAGATTGGAGCAGTGATGGACATGATAGGAGTTCCAACGGAACCATTACCTCCAAGATACATCTCACCACTGTTAATGAATGAGAGACCAACCAATTGATAAGTTGGAGCAGTCAAGGATTGGATAGAGTTAAAGGCAATTATACCATTGTTGGTTATAGACCCTATTCCAGAGGCGAGGGTGACAGTTAATGCTATGAGAGTGGAGGTACTAGATATGTAGAATCCGGATCCTGTTCCCACGTTAAGGTTACCAGCCAATGCAGTTAAGGCATTATCCACGATAGACCAATATACACCATTCGCTATGGTTGTATCGCCTATTCCGAGGTTTAATGTACCTCTGTCTACTGTGTCTTCTGTGATTGTTGCAGCCCATACTGTAACAACCAGCAAAAGTGATGCTATTAGGTGTTTGCGAAATAACATCTTTGGCGTGGTTTTGAGGAATAAGTAATTAAACCTACAAAATGTGACAGGTGGAATAGTTTATATAAAGTGGGCCGCAAGGTGGACATTTTGCATTGAAAATGGTCTATAATAGCTAATTTCATTACTTCCGCTACTACAGTGTTAGAGCATGCGGAACACAGTAAGATGAAAATAGCCCTACGGAACCCTAATTGGAGACAGACTGATTCACAGTATAAGAAATAATCTAACTGTTGACGTACGTGACGGCCGCCCATCGGCAACCTAACTGACGATCATTTGGATCTCGTACTGTCCCATTTGAAATGGAATATCGGCATTTTGGGTTAATGGGATACTTTGTTTCATGCAAATGGAAAATAATTTGCATGCAAAATATTATTGTGCAACCAAACCTTATGCGTCGATGCAGGTTTTTCCTTCCAGAATATGCCAAGCCTTACGGAACAACAAAAGCACATGTATCAGGACCATCTTTCGTATGATCCCTTCGGATCTTAACTTTTAGTATGAGACAATAAGCATCAAGAGACAATAAGATTGAAATCGGTCGTTTCTATGTACTATTGATAGCAATACTTGTCGGCAACAATGATTGCTGTCAGCTCGGGTATGAACATCATGGCTCACCCTGGTCCAATTTGGCATACATATGATACTCTAACGAAACTCTTACCGAGCGTTTACACATGGTGTTGTACATTAATATTTTTTGAAACTTGTTCACTGAATTTTACTTAAGCGCAATGTATATTATATACAGGTTTTGGATCGTTGCTTCCTAGAAAGAGGCGTACATAGAACGATGGATTAAGCAGTAATACATGGACGAGGTTTGATCCAGCAACGGGGGTTTAAATGTAGTAATATCGGGAGAGGTGATTAGCATTCTTCTGGCAAGTATTTTTGTAGTATAGTGGAGTCTCCCTACTTGTTCTAGGTGTGACTGACTTTGTTCTCTGCTTTGTTCATAATACAGCACCGTCCTGTGCCTTTTTTTCATGTGCTCGTTGTGACAGGACCCTTCACAACCCTTGGTGCATCAACAAAACCTTATTTATCGGGGTTAACAGATGCCTCGCTTCAAGATACCTGTCGCTACTACGACAACGACAAAATTTCAGTAAATGCGTATTTATGGAACGTTGATGCATCAAGCAGACTTGCATTCGATAAAATAAAACTTACTGAGGAATGTTCACAAGCCAAACATCGCAGATCATGTTCGCTAACTAGTTACGGAGAAGGATGCGGAGAGGTAGTACCCTGCATCAGAAGAGATATTATGTATCATTGAGTATTATAGGAGGAATACTATAGTGAAGAGTGTAACAAGCCATTAAGGATGCAAGAAGGCTGAGGTGACGATGTACTGGTTGAGGATTGATTCCATACTTCGAGCCATGAAGTGTCGCGCTGGCTATGAGGTTGGATACTGCCCGTTCTTTAGAAATTTTTAAGAAATTTTAGACCAGTGGGAAGAAGACCCAGAACTTAATTTTAGCTAAGATCGGCAGCGGTTGCCTTAGGACGTCATGAACATTGGCAATGAAAGTTTAAATTTAATGCACGACTAAACCATTGCTTGCTCCAGTATGAGGGTGCCTCAATACTACATCAAATTTTTCATTTCAACCCCCTCCGCATCAACATTCCAACTACAGGGTCCTTTGACTGGTTTGTGCTATATTGCCATTTTGGGTATAAAAAGATTGCAAAATATGTATCAATGGTTAGAAACATTCATTTCATGTAACGGCTTAAACTGCTCTTCGTAAGGACAGCTTCTCGGCAACATCCAAATCAAGGGATACACCGTGCTCATTTAAACAATTAAATCAGCCTATAAACTACATATTGAATCTGGAACTTTAGTCTTTGGGTGATCCCTTACATATTCATCATGGATCATGAAATCTTATTGTGAACCCTTCCCCGTCTGAATCGAGAAGATTCTTATCCACTTTGGATACTTCATAGAGTGAGACGCACGGAACCCTGCCAAGCAGTTTTTTTTTTCTTTCCTGCTTTTAGGATGAAATTTTTCGGCAGCTGTTTTTCGCCGTACAAGAGCTCGGATTCTCGCTAACTTACGCGAAAATGGCTGTGTTTTGTTTGAATAGAGAAGTTTCAGATGCAGAATGCAGCGAAATTGCATGCCGCACGCCTGTCTAAGTCCGGTTCGTAAACGTAGCGAAGTAAAGATGTGCAATGAAGCAGAAGTGGGTTTTGGGGCTACAATTGTCCAATCAACTGTTCACAACTTCTTGCTATACTGTAGAGTCTTCCGGATGTGACCCCGAGCAAGCCCGTTCTGGACCATTTCGGTTTTGGATTGAGGGTCCTTCGAGGCAAAAACTTTGATAGGTGGTCGTGGAGCCACTTTGTTGGTTGGGAAATGTAAACTTTGAATGGTTCACAAAAGTCCTGACAAAATGATTATCTGTCCATTTATTGGAATCCCTTGAACAAAGAATTCTTATTACGAAATTTGAATACGATTACGAGTACGAGTACGAATACTGACAATGTAACAAAGAACTTATTAAAGGTAGTGTAGATCACTAACAGGAACATCTCCACTATTTCATTGGTAGTAGGCTGGAACCTATCCCAACTGGGTAGCGTTGAGAAACTATAATAATATTTGGTGAGATCGTCTGGGTATTTTCAACGAATTGACTTGATGAAATATTTTGAGATTCCGAAGTTCCAAGCAAGGAATTCAATGATTCGTTCAAGAGCTTTCATGTGCGAAACGTCCATATTTTTGAGCAAGCCTGTTCTTCACTTGGTGAGCCGTAAAGTAGCTTATCCGATATGGAGCGTTTTCATTGTTTGTCAATTCCATTTATATTATGAAGGGTTAACAATACAGCGAGGTCCTTCTGCCAATCCTTCTGGCATTGTTCGTATTTACCGAGGAGGTGTTAAACATCCGTCGCTAAAATCGCTATATCCGTTCAGCATTGACCTTGTGCAGAACTTCTCGTCATCATAAATCAACATGCCGGATAATTAAACCCGCAACGTCTCTTTTATTTTTTAGTCCACTTTAGTCTTAGGTCTCACTTAATCCAAGATTTGTTACGAACAGGAAAAGTTGAAATAGAGAGCGAGGGTTGGACATATCCGCTTTACGCCTACTAGAACTTGTTGTTAACCTCTGCTGTGGTGGAGAAAATTAAGCAGTAAATAATGCTTTTATGTGGTTGTGGCGTAGGAAGGAATGATTCACGTGAGCATTTCATCACTTTCCTCATTACTCGCTAAGCATCATTGACACGCAAGTGTGCATGGTAACTTGCTTTTTTATTTGTAGATGCCAAAATTGAATTCTCTCTAGACTTTATTACTTCGTGTTAGTGACAATTAAATAATTCTACCAAGTATAACAAATTAGATAGTTTTTTCTACAAATTGGATAAAAAGATTCAAAATATAATCATCTTATTCTTGAGAATATTTGTAAAAACATAAATCTTATACACATTTAATTGTCATAAGAGTATGATAACTAAGCAGGTGTGCTTATTTTGCATTAAGAGCTGATTATTAGAACATAGTCTATTTCGAGAGAGTCACCGCAATTCGAAGTGTACATACAGTGTTAGAACCAATGTGAATGAGAATTTCATTCAATTCTGCAATTGAACAGCAGTCTGGACTTCAAAATTACGAAGCTCACCGAAACCGATTGTTGAATATAATATCTTGGCATATGATAGTTATGTTTTGAGCACTGATACCGATGTAGACATGTAAGATATGAACTTGACTTGCAGAGCCCCTGTGGATCCCATCTTCTCACAAACGAATCATTTTGATTTTGAAAATGGATACATTGGGTGCCAGGTTTGAGTATACTCAGAATTCCTATTACATTAAAGTAAGCGAACTTTGCATTATTCTCACCTGTGGTCCCGTAATGCAATTTCCGAGTATATATTATTAGACTTCTGCTAGTGCCAAACAGTCAATAATCTTGTAACACTCTACTAAGAAGTCTGACAAAATTAAGAATGACCACACGTGTATCCCTGCAGATCGAACAATGGTTGCTTCTTTACTTCCTTTGGAATTTTCCCAATACATAGGAAAAGTCCACCAATCAAGATCTCAACATCGTGTAGATCCCCTTTATCTTCTTGCTGGGCCCACAGGTACATCTGTACTAATTCGAGCAATTGCAAAGTGAAACTGGAACAAATAGAGTTCTGATCCGCTCCTGCAAAAGGTGGCCAATGCAACAGTGAAACCCAAAATTTTGTATTGCAAATTCAAGTGTGGATTAAATTCATCAAATATTGATAGATAAAATAACACATTATTTTTTAGGTAGTTCTGCAGTTCCAAAAGTTGCATCCTGAACCTCAGGCGCTGAAGTGCATACTATCATATCCCGAACTCATTGTATGAAGGTGGAGAAGCTTTGCATCATGTACTATCTAATTAATATTCTGAACCCTAGTTTCTCATAATTGGTACCGGTTAGGGGTGATGACTTGCCCGTTCGGTACATGAAAGACCCTGCTATACTAATTTATAAGGAAAGTTTCCTTACAGCTTAAGCCTCCGTACACAATAAACGCTTAATATTAGGTATCCACTAACGACGAGTTGCTATCTCAGGTAAAATACAACTTTTATCTTTAATGTAGTTTCAACCACACAATCGTAGCGCACCTTATCAGGAACACTCAACATCAGCAGCTTGGCATCTCTGTATTTCCATGACACATCCTAATCATCTTATTACCAGCAAAGTCATGGCGTTCTGCTACATGTGACAACAAGAGTATGTAGCCGTCCACATGGAAAAAGTAGAGGACCTCTGGTGCAGGAAGACGTCAACGTAATTTACTCTTCCCTGTCACCAAAGTTGGGCCCGTGAGAGCCAGGAATTAATGCAGGTCTGCATAATAGATCGATTATAGATGATAATAATACGAATCGACCGCCTCTTCTTGCTTGAAAATACTGCATCACTAGATGCCCATGCAACTATCGTATTGAAATGAAACTTTGTCACTATATAATACTCATGCACGTAATGGAAATTCTAAACATTATTGATGTCGCAAATCGAATTCGATTGTAATACTGTGAAATTCTCGACTAGTTGTATAAGCACTTTTCTGAAAAGAGGTTGGGAGATCTTAATCTAATTGTCAATTGGTGCCCCGTAAGAAGTTAAGATTATTATCCGTTTCAGCATGACGGGTATATATAACTACTTGTCTTCCACCGAAATTATGGTAGTTTTTTAGTATCCAACAACTTCCATAGTAATCAAGTGCCATGTTGATTTCTAACTTGTTAACAAGAGTGCTCCTTTTGGGAGTCACTGCTCTTGCTATTGAAATAACTAGTAATAGAGTAGATAGAGGTTTTATTAATCTTTCTATCGGTGATATCACTGTCGATACTGGTGCTTACTGGTCTATTGTTGACAATGCCCTTTCTGTTATTGCCGGTAACCTTAATGTTCAAACTGGTGCTGGCTTCTACATCAGTTCTACAAGCAACTTAATTGCTTTGACTGTTACCCTTGCATCTGGAATTGGTGGTATCACCAACAACGGTATAATTGCCTTTAACTCTATCCAATCCTTGACTGCTCCAACTTATCAATTGGTTGGTCTCTCATTCAATAACAGTGGTGAGATGTATCTTGGAGGTAATGGTTCCGTTGGAACTCCTATCATGTCCATCACTGCTCCAATCTGGACTAACTCCGGTTTGTTGGTTTTCTACCAACAGACTAGATCCAATGGTATAGTCACTCTTGGTGCTCCAGCAACTACCATTGCTAATCCTGGTACCATTTGTTTGTACAACGAAATCTATCAACTGACAACCGCTATCTCAGGAAATGGTTGTATTGTTGCTGATCAAAATTCTGCCATCTTCCTTGCCAACGGTTTGTTAACGGTTTCAACTACGCAGACTTTATACTTGGCTGATTCAGCCTCTTCCATCAGAGTCAACGCTGTTGCCTTACCTCAGACATTCCTCGTTGCAGGATATGGTAATGGTAACATTATTGGGTTGGACATTCCAATCTTTGCTTTAGTAGGTCCAGCCTGGAGTTACAGTGCCAGTAGTGGTATTTTGACTCTTAATGGAGCTGGATTGTTGTCGCAAAATTTCAACATTGGTAAGGGTTACATTAATGCCAATTTTAAGATTGTCACTGACCCTGGTGTGGGTTTGACTACCGTTGGATTGGGAGCTCTTCAATACAATGGTCCAATCCCACCTGGAGCCAACCAACCATCCGCTTGTTTGGCTTGTAAGACCTTGCCACCTGCTCCAGGTACTTCTGCCACCGTTTCGACCACCACTTTTGCTACCACSAACCCAGATGGATCCGTTTGTACTGACTATGAGCAAATTCTTATTTCAACAGATACTGCTGACAATTGGTTTACCTCTACATCCATCGTCTCTTCCATCTGCAGCACTAAATCCAACTCTCAAACTACTACGACATCCATCTGGACTGGTTCAACTACTCAAACCATCACCCAGACCGATACTGCCGGCGGTACCGACACTGTTATCGTTGAGGTTCCATCGAACTCTCAAATCACTACGACTACCGTTTGGACTGGTTCAACTACTCAAACTATCACTGAAACAGCTACTCTTGGCGGTACCGACACTGTTGTAGTTGAAGTTCCATCAAACTCTCAGACTACCGTGACATCTGTCTGGACTGGTTCTACTACTCAAACTATCACCGAGACCGCTACTCTTGGCGGTACTGACACTGTTGTAGTTGAAGTTCCATCAAACTCTCAGACTACCGTGACATCTGTCTGGACTGGTTCTACTACTCAAACTATCACCGAGACTGATACTCTTGGTGGTACCGACACAGTAGTAGTTGAGGTTCCATCGAACTCTCAAACCACCCTTACTTCCACCTGGACTGGTACTACTACTAAGACCATCACCGAGACTGATACCCTCGGAGGTACTGACACCGTTGTTGTTGAAGTTCCATCTACCCCTAACAGTCAAACCACCGTCACCTCTGTCTGGACTGGTTCTGTTACTACCACTATTACTGAGACCGACACTGTTGGAGGTACTGACACTGTTATTGTTGAGGTTCCATCCAACTCTCAGACTACTATCACTTCTACCTGGACTGGATCAACTATCACAACCATCACAGAGACCGACACCCTTGGCGGTACCGACACTGTGATTGTTGAGATTCCATCTACTGCTAACAGTCAAACCACAGTCACCTCTGTCTGGACTGGTTCTGTTACTACCACTGTTACTGAGACCGACACTGTTGGAGGTACTGATACCGTTATTGTTGAGGTTCCATCCAACTCTCAAACTACCCTTACTTCCACCTGGACTGGTACCACCACCCAGACTATCACAGAGACCGACACTCTTGGCGGTACTGACACTGTGATCGTTGAGGTTCCATCTGCCCCTAACAGTCAAACCACCATCACGTCTACTTGGACCGGTACTACTACCAGAACCATCACCGAGACTGATACCCCAGGTGGAACTGATACTGTCATTGTTGAGGACCCAACCACTTCTAACAGTCAAACCACCATTACGTCTACTTGGACCGGTACTACCACCAGAACCATCACTGAGACTGATACTCCAGGCGGAACTGATACTGTCATTGTTGAGGACCCAACCACTTCTAACAGTCAAACCACCATTACGTCTACTTGGACCGGTACTACCACCAGAACCATCACTGAGACTGATACTCCAGGTGGAACTGATACTGTCATTGTTGAGGACCCAACCACTTCTAACAGTCAAACCACCATTACGTCTACTTGGACCGGTACAACCACCAGAACCATCACTGAGACTGATACTCCAGGCGGAACTGACACTGTCATTGTTGAGGACCCAACCACTTCTAACAGTCAAACCACCATCACGTCTACTTGGACCGGTACTACCACCAGAACCATCACTGAGACTGATACTCCAGGCGGAACTGACACTGTCATTGTTGAGGACCCAACCACTTCTAACAGTCAAACCACCATCACGTCTACTTGGACCGGTACTACCACCAGAACCATCACTGAGACTGATACTCCAGGTGGAACTGACACTGTCATCGTTGAGGACCCAACTGTTGTCGAGTCTCCAACCGAAGAGTCTTCTTGTGTTCCAGTTACTGTTACTGGATCAGCAGTTACCGTGACTGTTTCTAACTCGGATCTCTCACTTGAAACTGTTTACAGTCTTGAATCTACCACAATTACAACTACTGTCACAGACGACTTCACCACCACCATTCCTACCACTACCGTAGAAGTGACTACAACTAGAGGTGGTATCCTCAGATTCTTCAGGTAAGAAGCTTTATGCCAAGATAAAAAGATTTGTGGGACCTATGTGATATATCCCACAAGATACATATCTCCAAACTGAAAAGTGAGACTTTCTCTCTAATGCATCAGTCGATTATTGAGTATACGGATATTTTTAGTCTTCGACTCTACGTTTTAATTTTTAATTTTTAAATTGGCAACCATGCCAATTAAATTGGCCTTTTGATAGATTTGATATATACACCTTTATAAATAGTACCAATCTATTTCCTTGTTTCTCGATTTGTTCTAATGGTAACCATCATTGCGTAGTGTACTTCATAAATATATCAAGCGTCTTGCCATAAGGAAGTTCGTGCAATCAAAAGTACACCTCGAGCTCCCTAGAATAATTTTATTTCGCAGCTGTATACTAATTCTTTCAAGAGGTTCTATATAGAATTTTACAGTTGAAGCTTATGTTGGCTAGCACGGTTACTTTATTTTTGGGGTATTCCGATGAAGCATTGGCCTCTGAACTTTGTTGCGAAATTAAGACCACTCTCGAGTGGCTTGATGTACTCGGTCTGCCAAAAAGAGCCGTGTGTAGAAGACCCGTACCGTAGCATAATTCTGGGTGTGTTAATGTACGACTGTGGGGTTGCAGCTCTTCAATCGTCGATCCACGCGATTGTAAAACCTTCAGCTGCAAGTAGTGCAGGTAGCGTTTTCTAAAAGCTTGGGTGAATCTGCGTTTTACCTTGCGTACTCTCTCTGACCTGAAAAGGGTCTGCCTTCGTTCTTTTTGGAACATCCGTACCGCCAGTAAAAGCCCCATCTATGGTCTAGGCGGGATAAAGTTTTGAATCTATTGCAACCCTTGCACAGGTGTACTAAACAATATGCCAGGGTGCCGAGGGTTGTTTATGGGGAACAAATTAAGTATTGTGATCCACACAAGTCCTACGGCAACACAGCTGGCCATTTTGCCCTAAACTCATCCCAAATTGAAGGAGATTTTCAACATCGGTTGGATGAAGCCTTTCTCTGGTTATTTATTTAGCCGAATTGTTAACTCTAGGCTATATTTATGCGGGTAGGTATATTAGATGCACGCGCGAGTCGTGAAATTTGCAGCGGTTCAAGTGGGCCCTTACCATCAATTGGCTATGTTGCAATGGCACAGTAAGTGTTCGTATAACGTGATTTCAGCAGGGCCTGTTTATACTTCTCCCTGAGATGACCCCTAAGTACAAATACGAAGTTCTTTTTCGGTTTGGATATTTCCAAGTTGGATGTCGCCGCTATGTTTTTAATACTAGTAATCCGAAAAATAGTACGTAAATACCGTTATACAGTACTAGTTTCATGTATTTTTTTACCTGAAACAAAGAAATACATCGAAGAATGCAAAGCATAACCATGATTTCGTATTAATATTACTAGTACAACTTGAGTCCGTGGCCCTGTCGTAAACCATCAGTTTCATCAACCTGTTACGTAAGCACGCGGGCCACTTTTCTTCGCTTCACAAACCAACCAACCGTTGCGTAATTCATTACATAATCACTCGGGTCTTAACACGTGATCAGAAAGAAGCAAAATACAGGAACCTAACAGACTTTGAACGGACGGCGGGGATGAATGTATAATGGAACCAATTCTATAATTAGGAGCACGATATTATGTAGCAATTGTAAACTGCAATATATGGAGGATAACATAATCACCTGATGCTTAGGAACACACTAATGACCGGTTTTTTGGTTTGCAATGTCTGCCTAAAAATAATAGGATACGCCCAATGAGCTGTCATCTCACGCGCCATCTACGAACTTGGGCCAACCCCTGAGGTAACAATTCGAACTACCATGGAAACTCCGGTTTTCTCGAGACAACTGAATCTTCAATGGTTCGACGGCCCCAAGCCCTTCCATTATAGTGAACCGGGTCTATGTCTTTAACAGCATCGGAACCCTGTCACCACGTACAAAATACCTCTATGCCGCATTGTAACACTGCATACCCCATATTTCGATTGATGTCATTTTTTAAGAGACTGTCTAATTTTTCTGAGACCAGTAATAATATCTATAACTTGCATATAGCACAGCAACCATATAGAGCCCCAATATTCTTATCCCACTCGGACCCAACTCAAGCCACCATATGACTGGTGACCTTAAACCATACGCACTTATAGCCTGTTTCACCTTCAGCAACTTCAGCAATGTGCCATTACGTATTCCCCTGTCCCCCTCGTAGTCTAGCCGTTCGGGCCGAATAACTCGGTGGGTGCAAAAGGAGTTGTGCTACCTCATCTGATGCTTTTGCTAACTCCCACATATTAGGTTGAAGTCTCCTTCATTCGCTTCATATAAAGACTATTTGATTGGCCAGTTATTTTGGGACCTTTCGTCCATCATCGGTTTACTAAGTGAAAGGTGATCTAACATTTAGTCCTCCAAATTGTTTATTTATATCTTTCCTTTTAAAGATTTATTTTACGATGACTGTCTCAAAAGTGTTTGCTCGTTATGTCTACGACTCTCGTGGAAACCCCACAGTTGAAGTCGACTTGCACACAGAAAAGGGTCTCTTCAGAGCCATCGTGCCATCTGGTGCTTCAACTGGTATCCACGAGGCGCTCGAATTGAGAGATGGTGATAAGACGAAGTGGTTAGGCAAGGGTGTTCTCAAAGCCGTTGGCAATGTCAATGACATAATCGCTCCAGCGTTTGTTAAAGCCAATATTGACGTGAAAGACCAAATTGCCGTGGATAAGTTCTTGAATTCATTGGACGGTACCCCAAACAAGTCCAAGTTGGGTGCCAATGCCATATTGGGCGTCTCTTTGGCTGCTGCCAAGGCAGGCGCCGCCGAGAAAAATGTGCCATTCTACAAGCATTTATCTGACCTCTCAGGCGCTAAGCAAGATCCATTTGTCTTACCAGTTCCTTTCCAAAATGTGTTGAATGGCGGTACCCACGCAGGTGGTTCGTTAGCCTTCCAAGAGTTCATGATTGTACCAGCAGCTGCACCATCATTTTCTGAAGCTTTGAGAATCAATACCGAAGTCTATCACACGTTGAAGACTCTTGCGAAGAAGAAGTACGGTCTTTCTGCTGGTAATGTTGGTGATGAGGGTGGTGTTGCCCCAGATATCAATACCGCAAATGAGGCTCTCGATTTGATCACTGAAGCAATTGATCAAGCTGGTTACAAGGGCCAGGTTGGTATTGCCTTGGACCCTGCTTCTTCAGAGTTCTACCACGACGATAAATACGATTTGGACTTTAAGAATCCAAACTCCGACCCAACCAAGTGGTTGACAGGTGAACAATTGGGTGACTTATATGAAAAGTTGATCGAATCGTACCCAATTGTTAACCTCGAGGACCCATTCGCTGAGGATGACTGGGATTCCTGGATTAAGTTCTTTCCAAAGGTTGCAGACAAGCTTCAAATTGTTGCTGATGATTTAACGGTCACGAATCCAATAAGAATCAAGACTGCCGTTGACAAGAAGGCGGCCAACGCTTTGTTATTAAAAGTCAATCAAATTGGTACCTTAACTGAGTCTATACAAGCTGCCAATGACTCATACGCAGCCGGTTGGGGTGTTATGGTTTCCCATAGATCAGGTGAGACCGAGGATACAACAATTGCCGACATTGCTGTTGGATTGAGAACTGGACAGATCAAAACAGGAGCTCCTGCTAGGTCGGAAAGATTGGCCAAGTTGAACCAAATCTTGAGAATCGAGGAAGAGTTGGGTGACAAGGCTGTCTATGCCGGTAAGAACTTCCACACTGCCTTTACTTTATAAGAAGGAGCTCTTGTGATTAAAGTTACCTAGTGGAATCTTCTTACCACCAGTCTCTCCAAAATATGTCTAAAGGAGGGAGTACTTTTGGTGTCTCTTTTTATTCGTTAAAGACTCTATTACAAAAATATAGTAACTTCAGAATAGCTGTGCCATCAGTTCCGTTCAATGTATCAACTCGACACCGAAGTAGCTAATAGTTTGAGATGATTGTAGAGTATTTCGCCTAGCCACTGAATCAACAAATCTTTTCATAAGTTTTATTGTTTCATGAGTTTTTCAACAGAATAATAATTTTACAACAATGGAAAGCGCAGCAATTTTGAGAATCAGCATTAAGTTTTTGCAGCTATAAGAAAGCATTATGCCTCCTTTTGTAAATGTTACTTTCTTGTGTGGATTTTGGCTACTCCTCTAAAAGTCAATAAGAAAGCCACTAGAGAATAGCACTAAAGCTAATCATTAGGAATGACTATTATGTGGTTTACTGGAGTAGACAGTATGTCGTTCCCGACCAGACGTTATAAAGTGAACGAAGAGTTCTCAGCTGTAGGACACGAACCTGAACAATTAAGTGGATTCTTATTGGATATACATCTATTAAAAATTGAATACTATGAAAAAGTACTGCCAAACCCTGATGCAATACTTGGTGTGAATCGAGTCGCCAATCGCTCCCCTCGTCTCTATTACCCATGCTTTATTATCAGATGAATTTATAAAGTCGGAACTTTGAAAAGGTGCATCTTTACCAGAAGACACCCGAAGAATCCAGAATTATGCGGCCAGAAATGGATCCAAGTTATCACCACCACCCAAAACTGTATGTTGTTATGTGCGATGGTTATCTCTCAAGACGTTGGTTTTTGGTGACGTAGCATATCCCAACCAAATGATTTTTCGTGATATAACAAAACAAAACTTCTTTAGCTCTTGTCTTTTATGCCACCCTTGCTTAGACGGGTAAAGTAAAAGCGGACGCGGCCCATATTTCAGTGGAAATATTGAATCCTGATATAGAACATTCGTATATCTGCTACGGAGTACTGCTACGGAGTACTGCTACGGAGTAGCGGAATCAGAGAGATGAAGATGAAAGTGGTCACCCTATGATGAATGAGATGGACTTGTCTGATTGCCGATAGATCATGACACTGAATTCACAGTGACAATGAAGTTGAATTAGAAGACACTGTAAATGAGGAATCTCCACTTTAATTGAAGAAGAAAGTAAAGAGAACCCAAAAGAAGATACAAGAAACCACCGTACTTACTTTAGGGACGATAAGAAGACTTCTTTTGAGAAGTCCATACCAAGTCAGGTAGGCTAAGGTGGCACGAGATCCTTAGCCACGAGATGTTGGCGTTGGTCCACAAACAGTTCAGAAGTCGATTCAACAATACAACAAAGTTGAGATTAAAGATATATCAACCCGTAAAGCAAACCGTCATCCTTCAAGACAGGTTTTCGTGAATAACACATGACTTTCTTCACACAGATTTGAACAAGATGCAAAATCATCTGTTGACCAACTAATGAAAATTACTACCTGAATAGCTAAGCCACTGAAACTAGGGATTACCTTTCTTGAAAACTTAGGAGCGCTAGAAGAAGCAGCAAAGGCGAAGTAACCTCAGAATCTGAAGTCACCGTCTTTGATGATGAGTAACTCTCTCATGACACTAATTTATCAATTAGGTCAACAAATGACACAATCACCCTCGATTTACATCATCGTTTCCAGTAGTATCGCTATATCATTGTAATGGAATCCCTTAATCCTCCGTCCGCCCCTTTCGAAACAGGCCAAAGCTGAAGTCAAGCGCGACCATCAATTTCTTCCACACCAGACTATATTTGGTGGTTATATTATACAGATCCAGTCTTTCGCCAATTCTGTACTGTTAAGTAATGCAATGAACTTGTCGAGTCTAGCTGACACAACTTGTAACCCATCAATATTGTATTTGGTTACAATTATACAGATTAATGTGGCTGCGATCATGTCCGGTATCATAAGAATGACTAGTTTCATTCTCTTCTTTTGTAACTCCAATTCTGTTACATTATTCAGTAGTTCTTGGTTTGTCTTATATGGGCATCCATTCACAAAGAGGGTGGTTTCTTCAAAGATGTGTCAAAGGGGGGAATGAATCAAATTGTAGTCTGTGTATCCCATATACAGAGATAGAATTACCATAAGCATTCTTACAATGACATTCTTTTCTAACTAAGTTGGGCTACCGCTTAGTCGACAGAATTAATAGGAGACATTCCACATGTTCACCTATAAGGATCCCATCGGACTTTGACGGCACTACTACGGCACAGGACTTTAATATCCAAGGAGGATATCATTGATAAACTAAAAATCACATGACAAAAAGAGATTGTTAGCGGGTGATGCAGATGCAGTACCCGGTACTCTTTATATATAGGTTAGTATATATTTACTAGTATAGAATTGTAGGATGAGAGTCCTAACGAACATATTTAGATTCTATGAATAGCTGGTAATTACTACGATTTATATAGTAGTTGGATGGTGACATCTGATGAGGTATAGTGGTTCGATCTGGTACGGTCCGGGTAAATGTTTAACATATTTATGGAGTCATTATGGGTAGAGACATTATCGTGTCTTGTTTCAGATTTTAGACATTTCCTGGTTCTGCATGTAATAGCATTACCAACAGAGATCAAGATAACTGATCGCCCGTATTTGTCCTCGGGAAATCAAATCACGTGGGCTTTAGAAGCCGACCAAGATTAACCCTATTTACTACTAAGGGCGGAACACTTAACGTACTCATGGTAGAATGTTTTATCACTATCTCCGCAACTCTTATTCCAATGACAATATATTACCATTGGAATTGGACTTGTTTTCTAAGGAATTAAGCATTATTTTGATAGTATTCTGTGTGCCGCCATAATTACAGAAAGGACCATATGCTGCCTGTCTCATTATCAGAACAATTTCAACAGCCCTCTTTTCAGAATAAAGCATCACCAAAGAGTTTCAAGGTTGATGATTTGAGTCTTAGCCACAAAAGAGTGTATGCAGGAACAGGGCAGAAAGGACTCGCAGCACACATGGTGTGGGTGCTTGGGATTTGGGTTGGGGAGCTTGATGAGATCTAACGAGTACATCCCTGTAGACTTCTCTCTACCGCCTTATAAGTTGGCCGAACAACCCACTAACATACTTGTACAAGCACCAGAGTACAACTAGCCTCAGCTGTAGAGTCTAGATTTGTAGAATTTATCATAAATCTGTGGTAGCTGATCTCTGTGTAAGTCTGAGCTCACGCATTTGGGGTTTCTCTTGGTCCCCTCTTGCTCGAGACGCTCTAAACTTTTCAAAAGCGTCTCTACGCTCAAGTCATCCCTTCGAATAGTGTTTTTGTACTCAACTTCAAAATTCTCGTTCACTTTGTTCTTGGGGAAGGGGCCTCCTTACACTGCAATCTCAAGCGGAACAAGTTGAAATTTTCTGAAGGGTCCTACTGTATCTTTCTAGTGGACATGTGAATGAATCGAAAATATAGAAAAATTCTGAAAGTTAATAACGAACTCCTCCTTTCGTAAATCTCTGATGAAGGTTGAAGAGAAACTTAGGCGAACTTAAAAAAGGCACACTGGTGAAGTCCAGCCATTTGTAAAGTTGAGCTTAGATGAACACTTGAATAAGAACTTCGTGCGATATATTAATTTGTTTGCAGAGTCCTATACTAAACGCCAAGATACTATTTTCGAGTGTCATAGCTCTTTCTATTCTTAAAGCAACACTTTAGCGGGGAAGAAATGGAATCATAAGATGCTGTTCGGGGTCAATAAAACTAACTTCTTGATGCAAGTTTCGGACTTTTTTTGTTTATCAAAATTATCACACTCCTGGGAAGAGTTAGCATCATAAGGTGGCAAAAAACGGCGATACCTGTAACAATCAAGCAAGCATGCGAAGATGAGAAATGACTAATACGTACGGATAATAGATCTCAAGGAAAGGATTAGTATATACCTAAACTGAAGAACTTTGCCACCGTCTATTGTGTCTACAGTCAAAGATTGCCATTCCTCGTCCTCAAAACATGTGATTCTTGTGATAATTGTACAATATTTCGTGAAACTTTCAGCTTCATTTTCACGAGCCTACATTATCTTTTCTGAGATTGTCAAGTATTCTACAATTATTAAAATTTTAGTATAAATACCTACTACTTCTTGAAGTATTCACAGCTAAATTATTAAATTCACTCAACAAATTCTAATTAGAAAATTTTCTAAAAATGACTGATTCGCTAACCAACATAATTGAGATATTAAACAATAAGCATCAATTGGCATTGATAGACTATATTGTAGTTTATGGTAATGTGAAGGTAGGTTTATTAGAAGAACCCTCGGTAAAGGTAACTGATCTTAATGATAAACATCTAACTATCAATTACCGTCTTCAAGGCTCCAATTCGATCAAAACCATCCCGATTAAATGGTCTGAAGCCAAAGAGAACGAGAACTTTGAAGTCAAAAGTGATGCAGACATAAAAAAGAAGCTCCTTTTAATGGCTAAATATTCCGCAGAGCAACAAGGATTTTCAGCTACACAATACGTAGGGGTAATTCCTCCTTCGATAAGTGTTTTTATGTATGGAGTTTGGCTCATATTGATTCTCAATGCCATTAATCCGGGTATATTAAGAGAAATTGCTCTTTCCAACTCAACTTTAAATTCACTTTCAACCATTTTGCCTTCATCCGTTTCTAGAATTTATGAATTGTTTGAAAAGTACTCTCTCACTTTTCTAAGTGGAATCATATTAATTCATATAGGAGAAATATTATTAGATACAAGACCCGAAGCGAAGCATCACAGAGTTCCGAACCCCCAAAGATACATTTGGTATTTCATGGTACTTATTGAAGGATTTTTTGCAGGTGGAAGATTCAAGAAGGCTCTCCGCAGTTGCAAATAACCCAAAGTTTATGAGACCCTACTTTATCTGAATATCTCCAAGTTTTGGACATCATACCGTACATTACATTTTGGATATTCCTATCTTTCTTTTATAAGTCCCTCTTGAAGCTCAATCTTTGAGAACGAACACTTCGTTTATAATGTTTTTATTAGAATAGTATTACTTTTCAATTTGTTATGATTTAAATATTAATGAATAATTACAGTTAATATTCTAAAATTCCATTAACAACAAAAGAGAAAATATTGAACTATATACATTTCATGTTACGGTAGGGTATTATGGGGTGTCTCGTTCACTACGATTGCAACATTTTTCACGTGCCTCGGAGCCGGAGTTGAATTAGTGTTTATTTTTGTGTTCAGGGATGGGTTTAGGTCGTGGAGATTCAACAATCACTTTTCACTATGACATGCAATTCTTTGTGAATAGTGCCAACTGTCTGAAGCATTGTATGGCGGAGTTAACGACCTAAAGTAAACCTGATATTTTTATTTTGACCAGTCTCCTGCCTCATTTGCAGTCTTAAATCAACTTATAAGGTGGCACACAAACCGCAGTGTGTGTTTTTTCACGTCATGTTCAAGCAGGATAGTTGATACATAGTGACTTTTTGCATTTGTATGCATCCATAAAGTTTTTAGTAAAAAAAATGTAGAGTGTTTGGGTAACTGTTGACCGACATATGCAAATGAACAATGTAGTATAATTTAGGAAAAGCATACTACAGCATACTTCGCTTGCTGCAATCAATCAACGCCACCGCAGTTGATCACATGAAGTTATTAATCCAAACATACAGCTTAAGTTATGGATCAGAACGCCATAAAAAGGAAAGTTGAGTTCTATAGATTTCGAAATCAGTAGTTCGGAGGCCGAAGTGGGGAATACAATTGCGATTACTCTCCAAATCTCGAGTTAGGAAGAAGTATATTGAGCGAAGACTATTTATGGTTAGATTCTAATATATGATTTTGATTCCCATTATTTTTTATATTTTTACAAAAATGCTGCAAAAATATCAATATGAGGATTCAAGCTATTATCTTAGAATAGTCTTTAGTTAAAATGACAAATTGTTTACTTCCTATGAAGTTAGTTTTCTAAAGGTTCCAGTACAGTTGTAATGTACTGATAGCAGACCAAGCATTGGCTTACTAACAGAAACTTGCGTTTTGCAACACAATACTGTTGAGCTGAGCCGCATCATAGAGTTGAAGGGGGGGTATTCTAAATCTACAAGGATGTCAAAGGTGGAGACCCTTCGTACCGTATTTATGCAAATGAAAAGATGGAATAACATCTGTGATCAGGATAGAATAGGTTATAAAGATGAAGAATGGGGAGGGGTCCAGGGCAATTAAGCAATCCTGTATAATGAGGAACATGTTGATAATGGTAATTCTCATGCAGTATCTGCTGCATTCATGAAACCAATTGCGATAAATTCAAGAGCACTGATAATTCTTTTCAATCGACTTCAACGAAAATGTAGACGAGTTGTCTTTCTTTCTTAACCAAATATGTTTTTCAGCTCAATATACAGCCACAGGATTACTGAGAGAGATACAAGAACTGGCAACATCCGAATAAATGCACAATTGTTTAGCAGTCTAGGGGATGACTGGGAAAGAGCCACTAGAATTCTCCTAGATACTCATCTCCTAAACTTTAGACCGCGAACCCTACAAGGGGAAGACTTCACAACACTAGCTCGCACATCCCTTGGATTGGGCGCTAACCCAGCTATTCCTATAATTGTATATATCACCGATGCATTGTTGTCGGCTCAATTTAGGCCCATAGGAAGTGGCACATTCATAAGGCGGTATCTTATTCCAATTGATCGAGCAATGAGACGTGCGAGCATATCAAGTTCTTCTTTAAAGTCGGTTTACAAGTATCCGCGCCAGCAAGACATTGAGCTGGAAGCCCACATCCAAAAATACTTCAATGCAGAGATAGAACCTCCAATAAGCTCATTGTTTGATGACATAGATAAGAAAAGCACTTTTGGATTGATGAAGTTTTTTGCTCCATTTTCTGATTCCATAATCGTGGAACCGTACGTAGTCCATATTTGGGGATGTAAAAAACAGCCCGCAGAGCTGTATCCGGAATTATGTTTTGCGATTGGAGACTACAAAAGACAGAACTATAGGTTGCATGAGGGATTTGAGCGAATGATGGAGCTTATACGCGGTTATTATCCAAACCCAGAAGATGCAAACCAACGATTGTTTCCTTCTAGAGTCTGGACTTCAACAGTCTGTTTTACATTGCTTTTGAGAAATTATCTTTATCAAGCCTTTATCTGTGGCACTAATAGAGTGTTTATCTCTGACCATAATACCTTTTCTGGATTTTTTGAATATAACTTCGATGAAAATGGTATGATGATCATTGATTACTATGTCATTGACGATCCAGAGACTGTTGCTGATGGAATCACCTTGAGATCAGCAATAGCTGGTTTTTATTTCAATACAGAAACCGAAGCAAAAAAAATTGCGAAGCGTTTACATACGAGAGCACTTAAAGCTGAGCTGATAGCAGGTAAGATAGATAGACTTGATACTGTTGGACGTAAAGTTTCTTGGGCTATGGGGGGGTCTTCTACTCGGAAAGTTAAGTACACCCCAAAGTTAGCAACCATTATCCAAGACGTGGGTAAATGGGACATTAATCGTGACCTTTTCGGCAGTACGTATTGTCGTGTGGAATACGACCCAGTGAAGAGTTTTCCTACATTGGAACTACCTTCAGTAGTCTTTGTCAAAAAGTATTACTACGACATGACATGGTGGAAGGAAAACAATGACTTTGCACTTAATGATGAGATTCCGGGTCGAGATGATTACTATGAAATGTTCTTCAATGAGCTAGAAATCAACGAAATAATTGTGGAATCACAATATGCATCTAATTATTCCAAACTCCTTGCTTCGGGTTATTGGAATGGCTTTGGAGACCAACTTGTGCACTTGTTTGAGTATCTTGGAGAGGAAACTCCTGAGGATAAATGGGATAAACGCGAAGTCTATAGGATTATTACAGTCAGACTCAAGGAACTCCATCTGTTGGGGATCTCGCACAATGACATAAGGATTCCCAACATTCATGTTTCTGTATCTGGGAAGATCTCGTTAATTGATTTTGGCTTATCAGACATCAGTAATAATAAAGAACGTATGAAGAGGGACCTCGAGGATCTTGACTTCATATTTGGGATCAACGAACGTGGAATTAATGAACAGAGTCAAATTGAGCAACATGATAAGGAACAGGATATAAGTGATGTAGATGAAGAATTTGACAAGCCTCCTCTGCCCTCCCAAGAATCGAGACCAACGGCATCAGCGGAGGGTGTTGGTCTGAAAAGTTCACAGAAATGATGCAGAGTATAAGAAGCTGTATGAAAAACTTCGAAAATGCTTGGTCTATATGTCGTTCAATATATAAACATTGTAGGTGCGGTACGGGTCTTCTACGACAATGCTGCGGTACGGGTCTTCTACGACAATGCTGCGGTACGGGTCTTCTACGACAATGCTGCGGTA